>OX941082.1:79940547-79963047 GCA_954870635.1 Arctium minus
TGATGATTTTATTGAAAAAGATCGAAGTCGCGGTATTTATTTCACCCAAGATTGGGTCTCTCTACCAGGTGTTCTACCCGTAGCTTCGGGCGGTATTCACGTTTGGCATATGCCTTCTCTGACCGAAATCTTTGGGGATGATTCCGTACTACAGTTCGGTGGCGGAACTTTAGGGCACCCTTGGGGAAATGCACCCGGTGTCGTAGCTAATCGAGTAGCTCTAGAAGCATGTGTACAAGCTCGTAATGAGGGACACGATCTTGCTACTGAGGGTAATGAAATTATCCGTGAGGCTACCAAATGGAGTCCTGAACTAGCTGTTGCTTGTGAAGTATGGAAGGAGTCAAATTTGAGTTTGAGGCAGTGGATACTTTGGATGAATAACGTTCGTTTTCTTAATTGAATTTCAATTTAACTCGGCCCAATCTTTTACTAAAAGGAATGAGCCGAATCCAACATGCATATATTTTAGATAGATACATACTTATATAGTATAGATATAGAAAATTTAAAATAAAAACTCGAAGACTAAACAACTCAAATCTTTCTATTTTTATGTTGGATCCATAATTAATCCTATGGATCCTTAGGATTGGGATATTCTTTTAGATCCTGTAGTTTCCCTGGATAGAGACAGGTATCACAACTCTTTCTACCCATACTGTATATTTTCCTTTTTGTTCCGTATTGTAATAGAAACTTAACTTATTATTAGTTATTAGACGAGATTTTACGAAAAAAAATTTCGTAGGACAGAACAAATCTTTTTTTTTCTGACACTCCTTATTAGTTAATAATCCTGGTGATTGTATTTATATGCTTATTCTGATAGGAAATAAGATATTCAAATAAATGATTTTTCGTCGAATGACTATTCATCTATTGTATTTTCATGCAAATATGGAGCAAGAAAACTCTATCAAAAGATGGTGGTTCAATTCATTGTTATTTAAGACGGAGTTCTAACACAGATGTAGGCTAAGTAAATCAACGGACAGTCTTGGTCCTATTGAAAATGCTAGTGAAAGTAAAGATCGGAATAGAAATGATACGGATAAAAACATTCAGAGTTGGGGTGGTCATGACAATTACAGTAATGTTGATCTTTTTTTTGGCGTCAAAGACATTTGGAATTTCATCTCTGATGATACTTTTTTAGTTAAAGATAGTAATGGGGACAGTTATTCTATATATTTTGATATTGAAAATCATATTTTTGAGATTGACAATGATCATCCTTTTTGTAGTGAACTAGAAAGTTCTTTTGATCGGGATTCTAGTTATCTGAATAATGGATCTAAGAGTAAGAATCCCCACCACGATCGGGACATGGATGATACTCAATATACTTGGAATAATCACATTAATAGTTTCATTGACAATTATCTTCAGTATCAAATCCGTATTGATAGTTACATTGTAAGTGGTAGTGACAATTACAGTAACAATTATGTTTATGGTTCCATTTGTGGTGAAAGTGGAAATAGTAGTAAAAGCGAGGATGCCGGTATAAGGACCAGAACGAGTGGTAAAACTATACCAGAAAGTTCTACTGATCTGGATGTAACTCAAAAATACAGGCATTTGTGGGTTCAATGCGAAAATTGTTATGGATTAAATTATAAGAAAATTTTTAAATAAAAAATGAATCTTTGTGAACAATGTGGATATCATTTGAAAATGAGTAGTTCAGATAGAATCGAACTTTCGATCGATCCGGGTACTTGGGAGCCTATGGATGAAGACATGGTCTCTCTGGATCCCATTGAATTTCATTCGGAGGAGGAGCCTTATCAAAATCGTATCGATTCTTATCAAAGAAATACAGGATTAACCGAGGTTGTTCAAACAGGTATAGGTAAACTAAACGGTATTACTGTAGCAATTGGGGTTATGGATTTTCAGTTTATGGGGGGTAGTATGGGATTCGTAGTCGGGGAGAAAATTACCCGTTTGATTGAATACGCTACTAACGAATTTCTACCTCTTATTATAGTGTGTGCTTCCGGAGGGGCACGCATGCAAGAAGGAAGTTTGAGCTTGATGCAAATGGCCAAAATATCTTCTGCTTTATATGATTATCAATCAAATAAAAAGTTATTCTATGTACCAATCCTTACATCTCCTACTACCGGTGAGGTGACAGCTAGTTTTGGTATGTTGGGGGATATCATTATTGCCGAACCCAATGCCTACATTGCGTTTGCGGGTAAAAGAGTAATTAAACAAACATTGAATAAAACAGTACCCGAAGGTTCACAAGCGGCTGAGTATTTATTCCAGAAGGGCTTATTCGATCTAATCGTACCACGTAATCCTTTAAAAAGCGTTCTGAGTGAGTTATTTCAACTCCATACTTTCTTTCCTTTGAATCAAAATTAGAACATTAAGTTCCATTATTTTGAGCAAACAAGTAATTAGTTTATCAGAATACAAGTCAAAATTAGACGAATGGGGTTTTCTTTGTTGACATAAGATCTAATCGTATAAAGAATCAAAAGTCACAGAAAATCCGCCCCTTTTTCTATATTCCTGATTATTGATCAAGAAGCCTCTATCAACAAGATAAAAGATGAAATTCTTATTTTCATGAAATTAGGCAAATAAAAAAAATATCCTCTTCTCGTCATATATAATTAAAATCTACAAAATATAGATTTTTTTATCTTTCTATTTCTTACGATAATCCTATTTTGACTAAGAATCCCTGCTCCTGCCGGATGGGATTCTAACAAACCCTTCAATATAAATATAATTAATTTTTAAGAATATTATTAATTTTTAAGAATATAATTAATTTTTAAGAAACTTTTTGCTTAGTAAATGAAATTCGAAGACAAGAGCAAAAAATGAAGAAAAGAATAATAATAATATCTCATCCATATCCTTTCAAATCTTTCATGTAGAAATTAGATTTATACTTAATTGATATTAAGTAATAACAATTCCCATTTATAATTATCAAATTATAATAAGATATCTTTGTATATAATAAGATATCTTTATATTATAAATAATAAATATAAAATATAATTAATAATAAAAGGTACAAATAGTAAATCGAGGTACCCATTCTATGACAACTGTTAGAGCATAAATCTGTTGGATACAAGATCAAGAATACTGAAGGTCAAAGTTGAGAAAGTCAAAGCTGCTAAAGTCAAATCTCATTAAAAGTCAAAGTCTATTTGTAATAAGTCAATGTATTTTGTATTTTGTATTTTCCTTGTATTAGGTTTTAGTATAAATAGTTTTTGTTTTTGTAATTTGTAAGTACGAACTTAATTAGTTAATATTCAGTTGCATCTAGAGAGAGAAAATTAGAGAGAGAAAGAGAGGTCATTAGAGAGAGTTCTAGAGAGAGAGATATTGTAATCTTGAAATTGAGAAATTAATCAAACAGGTATTTGATTCTTATTCTTGTTTGTTTGATTAATCTTTTATTAGAAACTAGAATCTGGAACAATCAATTGGTATCAGAGCAGATCCAAATAGAAAAATCAAGAAATTCAAGAAAGTTCGTTTTTACTGTTCATCGTGTCCAGATTTGATTCTGAGTTTGAGTGAGTTTTTAGAGTTGTAATCGATTAGGTTTTGTTAGGAAAGTGAAATCGATCGAGTTTGTATAGAAAGATTTGTCTATTGCATTGTAATGAATTAGAATTTTCGAATTTTTGTGATTTTTGTAAACACGAGTTCTTGACACTGTTCTTATTCAGAATTGTAATTTTTGTGTTTTTGATCGAAAAAACCAGTGTTAGTTTTGTGTTCGAGTTGTTTAGAAGGTCAAATTGTCGAAGTTTCAAGTTGGAATTCTAGGCAGAAATAAGTTTTTGGTGAATTTGGACGTTTTTAGAGGAATGCGGGTTGTTCTTGAGTAATGCGGGTCTATCATCGGATTGTGCGGGTCATTCATCAACATTCATAAAAGTTTTTCAGAGGAATGCGGGTCATTCAAAGTCCGAAGTTGAAATGCGTTTGCTTCTCGAAAGCTTGATATACGGGTGAAACTTGACACGCATATTGTGTAATGCGTTTGCTTAGTGACACGCATAACAGAAAGTTACGTTTCCTTTTTGACACGCAAAGTAAAGGAATGCGGTTCCCTTGTGACACGCAAAGTAAAGGAATGTGGTTCCTACCTGACACGCATATTGGAGGAATTCGGTTAAAGAGTGACACGCATAATTGAGGAATGCGTTTCTTGAGTGACGCGCATAGCATAAAAGACTTAGAATTTTTTTTAAGAAATTTTGAAAATTGTAACACGCCCTTTAAGAAAAAAAATTTAGCGGAACCCCCGTGCTAAGTCTGCCTAGGGGGACATAATTCTTTTTGTGATTAAAATTTCTGATTTTATATTTCAAGTTTTCTGTATTTTCTTGATTGTTTCATTTGGACTAACGATCAGTTCTAGTTTCTTATTGATATATTTCTCAAACAGGTTAAACAAGATGACTTCCAAAGATGCACTTTCAATTGGAACTGATGTGAAACCTCTAGTTTTATTCAAAGGTGAATATGAGCAATGGAAAGACAGATTCCTGGATTTCATAGATCGACATTCAAATGGAAAGAATATTCTACTGTCTATCACCGAAGGTCCAATGGTTCCAATAACAGTTCAAGTACCTGATGTTGACTCTTCTGATAGTGAAGATGGAACTGAGGAAAGAGAGCAAAAGATGAAAACAGTGACAGTGGATATTTCTCAATATTCTGAAGAGCAGAAAAGCCGATACAAAGCAGATAAACAAGCGAGATCACTACTTCTTCAAAGCATCCCAAATGAGATCTACATCAAGATTGACAGTTATAAAGCCAATGCTAAGAAGATGTGGGATCAGTTGCAAAAGATGATGATGGGATCAATGGTCGGAAACCAGATGAAAGTGGCGAACTGCATAAATAGTTATGAAGAGTTCAAAGCAAAGGAGAATGAGAGTCTGGAAGATACCTATGAGAGGTTTGTGTTGCTTCTAAATGAGTTGACAAAGAACAAAGTCAAAAAGAAGCAGTTGGAAAACAATGTTAAATTTCTGAGCATCTTACGTCCGGAATGGAAAAAGCATACAAGAAGAATGAAGCAGATGAAGGATTTGAATGAAATTCCACTACATGAGGTATTTGAGACCTTAAGGCAGAATGAAGAAGAGGTTGAAGAGAAAAGAGCTGAGAAGAAGAAGGCAGAAAAAGTTCCTGATCCGATTGCTTTAGTAGCTGGAGAAAAGACGAAAGAAAAGAAAGAGAAGAAAAAGAAGAAAGTTCTTACATCTTCTGAGTCAGATTATGTTTCAGATAGTGATGATGGTGAAAGTCTGAAACAAGCTATGTTATTGCTGACCCGTGCCTTTCAGAAGAAATTCTACAAGAAGCCGGGATCAAATTCTCAAAGGTATTCTTCTTCAAGTTCAAAGAACCATGAGCACCGAGTGAGAGTGGAAGGAAAGAGACATGAAGAAGATAGATATGTTGAGAAGCAACCGGTTGAGAAGAAGAAATTTATGAATGATTACACAACAGCTGAAAAGCTAGCAACTGAATCAATCAAGTGCTATAATTGCGGCAAGATGGGTCATTTTGCAAAAGATTGTCGAAAGCCGAAAGTTCGCAACTCTCAGTATTATCAGAACAAGTTGCTTTTGGCAAGACAACAAGAAGCGGGTGTTGCTTTAATGGCTGAGGATGAATTTTGTCTTGATCATTCTGAGGATGAAGGTGAAGAGAAAGAAGAAAATGCTCATATCTGTCTCATGGGCAAAGAAGTAAAGGATGACGAGTCAGATGATGAGGCAGTTGATGAGGTATTAAATTTAACTGAAAAAGATTTTATTACCAAAATGGAAATCATAATGGTTGAGCTTCAAAATTTACAAAATAATCTGAAAAAGGAAAAAGAAAGAGTTGCTAAAAAGAACAAGAAGATTTTTGAGCTTAATACGTCTATTATTTCAAACAAAGATCTGATTGATTCTTTACGCAAATCTGATTTTGATTCTAAATCTAAAGTAGATTGTTTTGAAAAGAAGATTTCTGAGTTTGAAGGTAAAGTGTCTAAATATGAGTTTGAGAAAAATGAATCTGCACTAACTGTTTATAAACTGCAGGTTGAAAACAAGAATTTGAATAAGAAGGTAAATGGCCTGGAAGCAAAACTTTATGCAAGAGGTCAAACAGATCAAACCATTTTTCTCAATGCACCTAATGAAGAGGCTGATGTCAAAGAGAAATGGGGACTTGGTTTTGAAAACCCCCATTATCTTAAGAAAGCCATCAGAAAATAGCCGGCACTTTATAACTATGATTTTCTTGCTTGTGCTGGTAAACATACTCATTTAAAACCCAAATTTGTTACCAAATTGCCAGAAGAAGTTGAGGACCAAGAAACTGAAAATAGAAAGAATAAAAAGAAAATGCAACTACCGTTTAACTATGAAAAGTTAAATGATAGTTATCTTTCCAAAACACCAAGAGTTATTTCAACTGACTATTTTGTTAGTTATTCCGCTTCTGAGATGAAGGCAAAACCTGTGATTGTAAAGGTTTATGTTCCTACATCTATTCTTGAAAGCAAAATAGTCGAGCTTGAAAATGTTTTATCTGATGAAAAACTTTTGGCTGATATTCAACAAAATGTATTTTCTACAGTTATAAAGAACACTGTTTTTCAAACTAAATCTACAAAGTGTTCTACAGTTTCTAAGGCATCTCAATCTTCATCTGATAATTCTGATGACTTATTTGAGTCTGCAAATGATTTTCTAAATTCTGATGATGGGTGCATGGAAGAATTTGATATGTTTGATGTCAATACTACACTTCCTGATCATTCTACTTGTCTTAAAAATGATAAAGTGTTACCAAGTGGTGTAAATACTGTGGACTCATCAACTAAGGTTGGTGAATCAGTTTCTGTAACTGCTGATTACTATGCTCAAGATAAGAAACATAAGAAACAGCGATTACAGAAACAGAAATACACTGGTACACGAAAGAATATTCAGTCTCGGAAATCTGCTTTTCCTAATAAATCTATTACTTATGTTTCAGATTTAAGGAAGAAAAAGTTGAAAGCTCAATCCGAATGGAGACCAAAATGGAAGGAGGATGAGATAGTGGAATCAGTTTCTGATAATACTTGTAATAGATCAGTGAGTAGTGATACTGATGTGATTGATCAAATTGCTTCTAATAATCAAAACCTTGTAACTTCTTACAAGAGATATTCAATAAAGCAATTGATTCAATTGTCTCCTATTACTACTACAACTTATCCATATCAGAGAAATGATTTTGATTATTCTCATAATTCTTCTGATTGGTATGGATCTTATCATGTTAATTCTTCGAGATCAAATGTTTTTCAAAGAAAAAGAGGATCCATATTTAAATGGATACCAAAATCTTGTGCTAAACTGTTAGGACCCGTTTTTAAATGGGTACCTAAATCTATTGTTGTCTGATTTCTCTTGCAGACCCGGCATATGTGGTACTTGGATAGTGGATGTTCCAAGCATATGACTGGGCAAAAAGCTTTATTGTCTAACTATACAGAGAAATTCAGTGGCAATGTCAGATTTGGAAACGATCAGCTTTCACCTATTCTAGGATATGGTGACATCATTCAATACAAGATAACGATCAGTAAGGTGAGTTATGTCGAAGGTTTGGGGCACAACTTATTCAGCATAGGTCAATTCTGCGATAAAGGGTTAGAGGTCAACTTCAAGTCTAAGAGTTGCTCAGTTCGTACTGAAGACGGCACAGAACTCTTGGGTGGACATCGAAAGACAAACCTCTACACCATCAACTTGTCCAAAGTTCAGATTGACAATCAGGTATGCTTGATGACAAAAGCTTCACTGCAGCAAAGTTGGCTCTGGCATAGACGTTTATCTCATTTGAACTTTCGTTATATCAACAAGCTGGTTCGTGGGAAATTGGTAAAGGGACTTCCTGAGCTGAAATACGAAAAAGAACAATTATGCGCAACTTGTGAGAAGGGTAAGATGAAGAGAGTCGCTCACAAACCGAAGCCTGAACCAAGCACTAGTTCTCCATTAGAACTGATACACATGGATTTATGTGGTCCAATGAGAACTCAGAGTTTGGGTGGTAAGAAATACGTGTTGGTCATTGTGGACGATTACTCAAGATACACGTGGGTCAAATTTCTTCGATCAAAAGATGAGACACCTGAAGTTCTCATTTCATTCTTAAAGACGACCCAGGTGAAATTGCAGCGACAAGTCAAGTTCCTTCGAACTGACAATGGCACAGAATTCAAGAACAAGATTGTTGATGAATATCTCGAATCAGTTGGGATTTCACATCAGTATTCTGCTGCTAGAACGCCTCAACAAAATGGAGTAGTAGAAAGACGTAATCGGACGCTAGTCGAGGCCGCTCGAACTATGCTTAGTCAATCGGATCTTCCTCTATTCTTGTGGGCGGAAGCTGTGTCGACTGCATGCCATACACAAAATCGATCCATAATTCACCGTCGATTTCAAAAGACTCCATATGAGCTGATCAACAACAGAACACCTACCATCAAATACTTTCATATATTTGGGTGTAAATGTTTTGTGCTTAACGATAGAGAGAGTCTGAGTAAATTCAGTGCTAAGGCGAATGAAGGCATCTTTATCGGTTATTCTTCAACTTCTGCTGCATATCGTGTTTATATAAAGAAGTCAAAGACATTTGTGGAGAGTGTCAATGTTACATTTGATGAAGAAATGGCTTCTGATCAAATCAGTTCAGAACCCGTTATTACTGGTGTATTAGCTTCTAGGCAGATCAGTCCAGAACCTGTGTCTACAGCGACAAATTCGGATAACGCTTCTACATCTACTTCTCATTTAACTGATTTAGATTTTTTATTTGAATTCTTTTATGATGAGTTTCTTGGGTCTAATATACCTAAATCTGCTGTGACTGACAAGTCTGAAGATACAAGCTGTCATCATCCAGTCACTTCAGATATTATTACTGAACAAGCTTCCCCAATTCATACAGAAACTCATATTCCTATTGTTACTCCTACAGTTGAATATGAACAAGCAAATGCTGAGCTAGAAGTAACTATTTCGGTAGGGTGTACTACATTGTCTACTCAACAGCCTGTTCCTGCTGTCCCAACTGATACTTCTGCAACTGATATTTCAACTGAAAACCCCCCTCCTGTAATTCAAACTGAAGATTCTACAAGTGGATTTCAAGATGATGATCATATTCAATCAGTATCTACTCCACTCCCACATGAGCATCGCTGGACCAAGGACCATCCATTACATCAAATAATTGGAGATTTTGACAAGCCTGTTCAGACAAGGTCAACGACTCTTAATCAGTGTATGCATGACTCATTCCTCAGTAAGATTGAGCCAACTCGAGTATCTGAGGCTCTTGCTGATTCGGACTGGGTATCTGCAATGCAAGAAGAGATCAATCAGTTTGAAGCCCTAAATGTTTGGAGATTGGTTTCTAAACCAGAAGGCAAAACCGTGATCGGCACTAAGTGGGTATTCAAGAATAAAAAGGATGAAGATGGTGTCGTCATCAGAAACAAAGCTAGACTTGTTGCCAAAGGCTACCGGCAAGAGGAAGGCATCGATTATGACGAGACGTATGCTCCAGTAGCGCGCATAGAGGCAATCAGAATGTTTCTCGCCTACGCCACTCATAAGAACTTCACAGTCTTTCAGATGGATGTTAAAACAGCCTTTCTGAACGGCATTCTTAAAGAAGAAGTGTATGTGTCTCAACCTGAAGGGTTCGTCAATCAAGACAAGCCAGATCATGTATATATCTTGGACAAAGCCCTTTATGGATTAAAACAAGCCCCTCGAGCTTGGTATAACGTCTTATCCAAATTCTTGGTCAAGTCTGGTTTTTCTAAAGGTAAGATCGATACCACTTTATTCATAAAGAAGGAAAAAGCTGATATTATACTTATCCAGATAGATGTTGATGATATAATATTTGGTTCTGCTAATCCAAAATTTTGCAAAAACTTTTCTAACCTCATGGTGTCACGTTTTCAAATGAGTATGATGGGAGAGATGAATTTCTTTCTCGGATTACAAGTTAAACAGCTTTCTACGAGGATTTTTATAAATCAATCTAAGTACATTTTGGACATTTTACGGAAGTACAAAATGGAAAATTGTAAATCAATTGGAACCCCGATGGCACCTGGTACTAAGATTCACATTGATCCTTCGGGTAAAAGTGTAGATGTTAGAACTTACAGAGGTATGAGAGGATCGTTGATGTATCTTACTTCGAGTAGAACAAATATTATGTTCTCAACATGTCTTTGTTCTAGATATCAAGCTGCTCCCAAAGAATCACATTTGGCCGCTGTCAAACGGATCATTAGATATCTGAAGGGGACTGCAGACCTTGGTCTGTGGTATCCTAAGGATACAGGGTTTCAACTGACTGCATATTCAGATGCAGATCATGCAGGTTGCATGTTGGACAGAAAGAGTACTTCTGGTCACGTACATTTTCTTGGAGACAAGCTCGTTAGTTGGGCTTCAAAGTAACAGTTATGCGTTTCCACATCGACTGCTGAAGCAGAGTACGTAGCTGCTGCCAGTTGCTGCTCTCAAGTCTTGTGGATGCGAACACAACTACGAGACTATGGATTCAAGTATGACAAAATTCCAATCTACTGTGACTCGAAGAGTGCGATTGCCATATCTGCTAATCCTGTCCAGCATACGAAAACCAAACACATTGATGTAAGGTATCATTTTATCAAAGATAATGTTGAAAAAGGTACAATTGAACTTTATTTTGTAAAAACAGATTATCAACTTCCAGATTTATTTACCAAACCCTTAGATGAAAATAGATTTAATTTTCTTGTCTCTAAGCTTGGTATGTTAAATCTTAAGACGTAATCGGTTGTTACCTACTAAAGTTACAAATTGTTATTTTTCGTCATTTTTCTTTATTCTTTATTTCTGAAAGATACTTGCACTTTAATTGTTTGCTCGTGATCTCAGGGGAGTATTAGAGAAAATTTTAGATGATCTACATTCATTTGAGGGGGAGCAAAACTAATTTATGCATTATACATTTTAAATGACAAAATTCTTGTGATGCATGATTTTAGGGGGAGCCTATAAGTCAAAAGGAGTAAGACTATGATTTCTGATTACTTCAAATCAGAACTCGTATATTAATCGTTTTATTGTTTTATGTCATTTTCTTTAAGAATAAATTTTGTGAATAAATTTTTGACTAGACTTTGAGACTTGCAGGATGAGAGAAGCTGACAAGATCATATCTAAATGACTACAACTTGACTTTCTGAGAATTAAGATTGCGCGAAAAGGTTAATTTCTTATCTTAATCTCAAATATATCTGAAAGAAGGACAACTTTCAGGTATAGAAAACATATTTTTAAATGTTCAAACCACTTCCCGATTCTTTAAAAAGATTTCATGAATTGGAAGTGTGATTTTAAATGTTTTCATTTTATTTTTGTGCTTAATTGATAAATAAAATGTGTGTATCCAAAGATAAATACTTGTGTATTGTCTTTTCTATATACTTTCAAGTATTCATACACACCGGTTTGAATCTTTGTTCAACATGTTCTTACCATGTCTCAAATTTGAAACAATTTTTCTTCGATGGTAAGACACTCCTCTTGTATTCAATGAATTTTGAGCGATATTTCATTTCGAAATGGTCATTTCAAGAATGTCTATATTTTGTTTCGTATAGACAAATATCTGTTATTCTTGACCATAAGCCTTAATTGATATATCATTCATTTCTGATCATTTTTCATACAATGTCAGATTTTCAAACAAGTCTTTTGCATTCATATTCATTCATTCAATATACTTGTTTGAAAATACTTCAATGTTTAAAAATGCTCAAATATTCATGATTATATTTTATGAGCATACATTCATCTGACATTTGTATATGAGTTTTAACTGCTATCGTTAAACCATTTGAGCAACTCATGCTTTATAGGATTACATGGGTTCTTTGTGCTAGGAATTAACTGAACTTCTATGGATTCACGTTAACCAGTGTTTCCTACCCAAGAAGTTAATCCTTTAGTGATTGAGTGTGAGGAGTCTAAAAGAAATGAGTGTGGGTGTGATGAGGTAAGAAAGAGGGTGTGAGATCAGAGTAAAAGAATATCAAACTCTGCACCAACTACTTTTTGAGCCGGGCAACCACATTACTAGCATTTCACAATTCTTTGGTGAATGTTATTGAAACAGGCAAATAGCCCATGCCAACTCTTGTTTAAACCCTACCAACCACTCATTTTCTTCTCAACAAGAAAATGTTTCACATTTTCAAGGGGACGCAGCATATTATCTATCTGGTTTTCATTTGGAAAATTTGGATATTGAAACAGAAGGAAGTCTGCCCCACCTTCGCACTTCAATCATACACTTAGAGTCTGTGTTTATCTACTGTTGTCTCAGTGGTTTACACTATGTTGAGCCTTATAAAAGCAATTTTCGTGCTTAATTCTTTCTACACTTGCACGAGCACACAAGGAATTCGTTTCTTTGTCATAACATTCATAGAAATTGTCTTTGTGGTATTTCGATGATTGGATGGAAGCCCTGGGGGAGTGAACATTAAAAAGCTCCTTTATATTGTGTATTCGTTACACACAGTGACTTTGTGTTACAGACAGACATATTAACTGATTCATCTGTTGATTCAGGAGTTACATGTTCTTATTTTGTTCGGATTTGAAAAGATATGGATGAATACTGGTTGTGGATCACAGAATCAGAGGCTCGTTATCAGATTAGAATGGTCAAAGACATTTTTTGGAAGCAAAGTTTTGATGATCTAGATGCTCCATTCATCAAAAAGGGGGAGATGGTATGAAGAAATGTTAAAGTTTTTGAAGTTAAAGGGAGATGGTTTCAAAGAAATGATAAAGATTTGAAGATGATCAAAGAATTTCTGAAGTTTTGAGGAAATTTTCTTTGAAGATTATTTGCTAAAGCATTCGAGCTGATTCTGAAGATAATTTCTTTTCAAAAGTCTGAAAGTGTTCTATGCAAGCTTTGGGGAGATTGTTCATCATTTGAAGACAGTTTTGGAAAGAAGACTATCAATGAAAAGGGGAGATTATTTTGACAGAGCTTCAAGTGAAGAACTGAATTGCTAGATCTTTCAACAGTGATCTTGAATCCAAAGGGGGAGATTGTTAGAGCATAAATCTGTTGGATACAAGATCAAGAATACTGAAGGTCAAAGTTGAGAAAGTCAAAGCTGCTAAAGTCAAATCTCATTAAAAGTCAAAGTCTATTTGTAATAAGTCAATGTATTTTGTATTTTGTATTTTCCTTGTATTAGGTTTTAGTATAAATAGTTTTTGTTTTTGTAATTTGTAAGTACGAACTTAATTAGTGAATATTCAGTTGCATCTAGAGAGAGAAAATTAGAGAGAGAAAGAGAGGTCATTAGAGAGAGTTCTAGAGAGAGAGATATTGTAATCTTGAAATTGAGAAATTAATCAAACAGGTATTTGATTCTTATTCTTGTTTGTTTGATTAATCTTTTATTAGAAACTAGAATCTGGAACAATCAACAACTCTTAACTTTCCCTCTGTTTTGGTGCCTTTAGTAGGCCTAGTCTTTCCGGCAATCGCAATGGCTTCTTTATTTCTTCATGTTCAAAAAAACAAGATTCTTTAGAGCCGATGGGACAAAATCTCATCTATTTTTTTTTTCAAAACTGACGCTTGTATCATAACACATATATCCATTTAGCAAAATATGGTATAAGCGGCTTCCGCCGAAAAACTCTTATGTCTGCAGAAAATGGTATAGGGGTAAATGTATTCTAGCTATTTTCAAATAGACCCGAATTGAAGGATGACTGAACTGTAAAGTTGGTATATCTATATGTATGTAGCTATCTTTAGTGAGATCATACGAAGGGTATGTTATTAGTTTAGATCTAACCAATTTAATGAATTACTCCTAAAGGTTCACATCAAACTAGTGCTAGTTGATGTCAGTTACTTCGGAAACAAAAGGACTAAAGTCAAATTCATTTGGGGTATTCTCTCAATTCCAAAAAAAAGCAACTGGATCAAGTATGAGTTGTCAATTAGAACATATATGGATAGAACCTATAACGGGGGCTCGAGAAACAAGTAATTTCTGTTAGGTTGTTATCCTTGTTTTAGGTTCATTAGGATTCCTGTTGGTTGGAACCTCTAGTTATCTTGGTAGAAATTTGATATCTTTATTTCCGTCTCAGGTAATAGTTTTTTTTCTACAAGGAATTGTGATGTCTTTCTATGGTATTGCGGGTCTTTTTATTAGCTCCTATTTGTGGTGCACAATTTCGTGGAATGTAGGTAGTGGTTATGATCTATTTGATAGAAAAGACGGAATAGTGTGTATCTTTCGGTGGGGATTTCCTGGAAAAAATCGTCAGGTCTTCCTCCGATTTCTTATAAAAGATATTCAGTCTGTCAGAATAGAAGTTAAAGAGGGTATTTATGCTCGTCGTGTCCTTTATATGGATATCATAGGCCAGGGAGACATTCCATTGACTCGTACTTATGAGAATTTTACTCCACGGGAAATGGAACAAAAACCTGCTGAATTGGCCTATTTCTTGCGTGTACCAATTGAAGTATTTTAAGAAATGAGGCGAGAAATCAACGCTTTCTCAGCAGGAGGGTAAAAACGTAAAAATCCTCTTTTTCTATAACATAACTTAATTGAGGTTTCTTCAGAACATTCATTCGAGTCAAGGCAGACATATATGCAACAAGTATAAAATAAAACTCTTTTAGGGATCTTTTATATGTATCGAAATATACACAACTCAATTCAATAAAAAATTAGAAACAAATCGAAATATCTCATAATCAACCATTTCGAAATAAGGAATTCCCCCCTTTTTTACTTGTTGGAATTGAGACTTTAGATTCAGATAGATCATATCTTGTAATTTTTTAGAAGCTTCTTTTTATACTTTTTGTGCTCCTTAATGACCAAAAAATTGGATCTCTTATAATGATAACTAGCCAATTTATGTCGTTTTTTGCCACTCATTTTTCACAATATTCTTCAGAAATTTCCCTCAATAATCTATCCCTGACTACTCATAGTCAGTTAAATTTTTTCGAAATATAAGATATTTTGATATAATGATAGAAAATGAGTTATTTCGTCTCAAAATTTCAATAATATTCATATTCATTATTTAAATTCCTCCGGGCATTCTTCGAAAGGAGATATGTGCTTCGAATTTGACCAATTGAGATATAGGGAAACAATATTTTTTATTATTTATTCATTCGAATTTTTCGCCTATTTCTGTATTTTTTTCGAGATTCAAGGCCTAACCACGAAATCACAAATAAAAAAGAGTGCATAGATTCATAGGTTCGATAACTTGTAATAGAACTGATGCGTGAGAGAAATATTAGATTACATAGAATCGACGAATGAGATGGGATCATTAACAATTCACAGATGAAAAAATGGCAAAAAAGAAAGCATTCACTCCTATTTTATATCTTGCATCTATAGTATTTTTGCCCTGGTGGATTTCTCTCTCATTTCAAAAAAGTCTGGAATCCTGGGTTACTAATTGGTGGAATACTAGGCAATCCGAAACTTTTTTGAATGATATTGAAGAAAAGAGTATTCTAGAAAAATTCATAGAATTAGAGGAACTCCTCTTTTTAGAGGAAATGATCAAGGAATACTCGAAGACACATCTACAAAACCTTCGTATAGGAATTCACAAAGAAACAATCCAATTAATCAAGATACACAACGAGTTTCGTATTCATACGATTTTGCACTTCTCGACAAATATAATTTGTTTCATTATTCTAAGTGGTTATTCTATTTTGGGTAATAAAGAACTTGTTATTCTTAACTCTTGGGCTCAGGAATTCCTATATAACTTAAGTGACACAATAAAAGCTTTTTCTCTTCTTTTATTAACTGATTTATGTATCGGATTTCATTCGCCCCATGGTTGGGAACTTATGATTGGCTTTGTCTACAAGGATTTTGGATTTGTTCATAATGATCAAATTATATCTGGCCTTGTTTCAACTTTTCCAGTCATTCTAGATACAATTTTAAAATATTGGATTTTCCGTTATTTAAATCGCGTATCTCCGTCACTTGTAGTGATTTATCATTCAATAAATGACTGAAAAATTATCTACCTAATCCAATTATAATTATAATGTTTCTTACTTTGTAGTTGTACATAAGTAAAACATTGAAAATCGTACTTACTCTTTATCTTTCTACCCATCCCGGAGATTCATCCTATATATTAATCCAGTCAAATTATTCCAGTAAATAACAGAATCGTGGATAGGAAACTCCATTAGTGACCTACCCCAATTTATTGTATAAATTTTCGGGATCAATGGTTGGACCATGCAAACTAGAAATACTTTTTCTTGGATAAAGGAACAGATTACTCGATCTATTTCCGTATCGCTCATGATATATATCATAACTCGTACATCCATTTCAAATGCATATCCCATTTTTACACAACAGGGTTATGAAAATCCACGAGAAGCGACTGGACGTATTATATGTGCCAATTGCCATTTAGCTAATAAACCAGTGGATATTGAGGTTCCGCAAACGGTACTTCCCGATACTGTATTTGAAGCAGTTATTCGAATTCCTTATGAT
The DNA here is from genome assembly GCA_954870635.1 of Arctium minus. NCBI lineage: Eukaryota > Viridiplantae > Streptophyta > Magnoliopsida > Asterales > Asteraceae > Arctium > Arctium minus. Next base: position 79,957,253 of record OX941082.1, read on the forward strand.
ATGCAACTGAAACAAGTTCTTGCTAATGGTAAAAAAGGGGGTTTGAATGTAGAGGTTGTTCTTATTTTACCAGAGGGTTTTGAATTAGCCCCTTACGATCGTATTTCCCCCGAGATAAAAGAAAAGCTGGGCAATCTGTCTTTTTAGAGCTATCGCCCCAATCAAAATAATATTCTTGTCATAGGCCCTGTTCCTGGTTAGAAATATAGTGAAATCACCTTTCCTATTCTTTCCCCCGACCCCGCTACTAAGAAAGAGATTCACTTCTTAAAATATCCTATATACGTAGGCGGAAACAGGGGAAGGGGCCAGATTTATCCTGACGGGAGCAAGAGTAACAATACAGTTTATAATGCTACAACATCAGGTATAGTAAGCAAAATCCTATGAAAAGAAAAGGGGGGATATGAAATAACCATAGCGGATGCATCGGATGGGCGTCAAGTGGTTGAAAATTTACCTTACATAGTTTCTTTAAAAATAACAAGGGGGTTTTATAGTTTGGTTCGATTAGTGTGTTTTATCTTTATATTAATTTCTATTGTAGGTTTATATATCCTTTTCCCAATCGTTTATGAAGTTTTATTTCCAACTCAATTTCAATCTAAAATAGATAAAAATTCTAATTTTGATTATTTATTGCTTTTATTTCAGAAATAAGAAAGAAATAATATGCTCTTTTTTATGTTAATGGAAAAATAAAATATAGTAATAATAGATAATACTAGATGATAGGGGCGGATTTAGCCAAGTGGATCAAGGCAGTGAATTGTGAATCCACCATGCGCGGGTTCAATTCCCGTAGGAACAAAGAGAAGCAGATTTATTATATAGTCGATAAGTGCCAATACGCAATGGGGAGGTTAATGCCATTTTATATGAGTGAATGTACCCATACTTCTTCGTCATTAGAGGACACTATTCGTAAGAATTTTCACTTATTTTTTCTGACTTTCTTTATAAAATTTTCTAATTTATGAATAAAATATGATTAGGATAAAGTACAATATTATAAAGATAATAAAGCCTTTGTTACGTTTCCACATCAAAGTAAAATATAGTAATCAGTTCTTTTTTCTTTCATTTAATGCCTATTGGTGTTCCAAAAGTACCTTTTCGAAATGCTGGAGAGGAAGATGCATCTTGGGTTGACATATAGTGCGACTTGTCAGATATATTGGGTCATATGGGATTTCCCCGTTTTCTCCCCAATCGAGATATCCTCTGTTTCGCCCAAGAAAGATTAATTGAATCATCAAAAACTTGGAGCGTGAAGTGTAATTATATCCATTTTTGGGGGGGATTTGAATTACTATTATCAATTAGAAGAATTTATGGTTGGCTTAGTTAGACTACTACATTGAAGTATCCAAGCTCCGTTTAAAAAAAACCAAGTGGTAATATATCTATTTTATATCATAAAGGATTCCTATTTTTAAAGAATTTTTTTTTTTTGTAAGTAGAAGTTATTTCAAACTGTTATGTTAATAAATCGAGTAATATGCATGAAGCCGTCAATTATTTTACGGAATGCGTGAATTGAAAAAAAAGAAGGCATAACAAAAAGAAGTGGTAATGGGAGCATTTGTACTATATGTGCAAATCAAAATCGGGCGGATCTTTACCCGGAGTAGAGCATAAACCTAAAAAGATTAAAGAGACCCATTTAAGAACTAGAAAATGACATCGTGATTTGGATTGAATCTCGATGAAACAATCAATCAATGAGAAGTTAATTGGATAAGTTTAATGAATTCTTTTTTTATATTATATGTTATAAGGAAAGGAAGACAAACTCGTGTTTAGTGAAAAATCGAAGAAAATCCTTTTATTATAAGTTAGAAGGAACTTGCTGTGAAAAAAGAAAAAGTATTGGAATCTACACATTGATTTTTTTTTTGAACCGTATGCGTCAAAAGGCACCTGTACGGTTCCGAAGGGATACAATTTGACCCTAATCTACCGACTTTATCGAGAAAGATAACTTTTTTTAGGTCAAGAGGTTGAGAGCGAGGTCTCGAATCAACTTATTGGTCTTATCATATATCTCAGTATCGAGGATGATACCCAAGATCTGTATTTATTTATAAACTCTCCTGTCGGATGGGTAATACCCGGGATGGCTCTTTATGATACTATGCAATTTGTGCAACCAGATGTACATACAATATGCATGGGATCAGCCGCTTCAATGGGAACTTTTATCCTGGTCGGAGGAGAAATTACCAAACGTCTAGCATTCCCTCACGCTTGGCGCCAATGAGGCTTTTATTTGAGAGAAAAAAGAAGACTATGCCTTCGCCATATGAAATATGAATATTAAGTAATAATAGCATGGCACTTTGAATTCTATATAAGAAATTTTGTTTTCAAAACATTAGATTATGTATCGAGAGAGTAATATGAGAAAAAAGGTATTTCGGATTTTATTATCGAAAGTCCAGTTCAGCGTCACAAACTTTTTTTCACACCAGAGGTCTCTTAACAATATTTATAGAGCGAAAAAAACAAGATTTTTTTTTCCTTAGTTTATTTGATCAAATAAAAAAGCAACTTTGGGATTGCTGAATCACAAACAAAAAAATATAATAAATATATAAAGCAACGGAGCCATCATAGTATTTTTGAATTCCTCCGAAAGGAAGGGTGGTAAGTTGATCATTTACCTATCGGGGTCTGATCGATCCTATTTTTTTCTTTCTTTGATGGAAGGTAAGGGTCAATTTTATTGTAGAGCCGTATGCAATGCATAAAAGATGCCCGTACGGTTGTTCGATTCTATTTTTTTTTCTTGTTATCCTTTTATCTTCCCCTCATCATGCGAAATAGAGAAACCTTTTATTATCTTATATCATCAGGGTAATGATCCATCAACCTGTTGGTTCTTTTTCTGAAGTAGCAACAGGAGACTTCATCCTGGAAGTAGGAGAACTGCTGAAACTACGTGAAACCCTGACAAGGATTTATGTACAAAGAACAGGCAAACCCTTATGGGTTGTATCCGAAGACATGGAAAGAGATATTTTTATGTCAGCAACAAAGGCCCAAGCTTATGGAATTGTTGATCTTGTAGCTGTTGAATGACAATAGCCCGGATTTTGCGTCAATTCGTGATTTAAAATTACTCCTGCCGAGTTTAATATTCTATGACTTTTATTTACTATTCTATTGAATAAAAGTAATTCATAATCATCCGGTTAGGATCAATCTAAACCATCCCATTATGTATATGATTCAACATGCCAACTATTAAACAACTTATTAGAAATGTCACAAAATCCCCCGCGCTTCGAGGATGCCGTCAACGTCGAGGAACATGTACTAGGGTGTATGTGCGACTCATTCAGATCATGAACTAGAACAATGGAAAGAGAACAATGTTCGAATATCAATGATCAAATAGGATAGAACGGAAAAACAAACTACATTTCCTATCTAAAAATAAGAAAATGGATCATATCCCTTTTATTGTGTATGAAATATACGGTTTCTATTGGTGTAAATCCACTCACCTCAATTCAAGATGAGAAGCAATTCTCCATTGGTAGCAACTGGTTATCCATTAAGCGGAGGAAATATTAGTTAACATAGACCCCTCTTGTAAGAACGGACTAACAGGGTCAGCTACCTAGCCAACCTTCATAATTAAATACCGTTACTGTATAGGTAGAGCTCGTTGTGAAATACCTATTACTAGATAATTCATGGGTAGAGCCGAAGAATGTGAACTATACAAGTTAGCAATAACATTGATTAAATGAAGTAAAGGCTCTGATGTATAGAGAAGACCTCACCGTTTAAGAAGTAACCATAGAAACGATGAAATCCACTATTTCTTTATCATTGCTATTTTTTTATTTTTAATACCAAGTATAGTACAATTTCGTATTTCGAGGTGAAATGCCTATAAAAAATAAAAAATCGTGGTTGGGAAGGTTATAGTAGCCGAAGCCATTGGAATTTTTAGTTTATACATTGGAAAAATCCGTTTTGTTATTAATATACTAGTAAAGGGGTAAAAGAATAACTGAAAGAAAGGAAATCTATTAGTTGTTTCATTTATTCAATGACCAGAATTAGACGGGGATATATCGCTCGGAGACGTAGAACAAAAATTCGTTTATTTGGATCAAGCTTTCGGGGGGCTCATTCAAGACTTACTCGAACTATTACTCAACAAAAAATAAGAGCTTTGGTTTCGGCTCATCGGGATAGGGATAGGCAAAAAATAAATTTTCTCCGTTTATGGATCACTCGAATAAATGCAGCAATTCGTGAAAGGGGGGTATGCTATAGTTATAGTAGATTAATAAACGATCTATACAAGAGATAGTTGCTTCTTAATCGTAAAATACTTGCACAAATAGCTATATCAAATAGGAATTGTCTTTATATGATTTCCAATGAGATCATAAAAGAAGTAGGTTGGAAGGAATCCACCGGTTAAACGGAGTTGCCCGAAGAATGAACTCCGGGAAGGTCGAATAAAAATGAATAGAATATGATAAAATATGAGAAAGTAGTCAAAATAAATATGAATCAACACGTTCAATAAAAAAATTGCTTCTTTCCAGATTATTAACTTTTTTCTTACGACATGAGAATTAAATCTGGATTCTTGTATTTTTCCAACAAAATATAAATCCGCGTTTGAGTTCGAATGGGAAGTTGAATTCAAGTGAAGAAAGAGTAAACCTATCTTTTTCTGGCTCTAAGACTAGAAGTTCTAGTGGCCGACTCGATTCTTTCAAATTGTTTCTCATTATTAAGAAAAGGTAACAAAGATAAAATACGAGCTTGTTTTATAGCAATAGTAATTAATTGTTGTTGTTTCAAGGTCAATCTATTCACCCATCTAGATAATATTTTTCCCTGTTCACTAATAAATCGACTAATTAAACTCATGTTTTTATAATCAATTCGATCCCCCGATGGGATCGGGGGCAAACGCCTACGAAAAGATCACTTGGATTTAAGAAAAGTTCGCTTTGATTTATCCATGGTTTGGTTAGTTTATTTCTTCTCCCTAAAATCCTATTTCAGCCGTATTTCTAATTAGAATAAATAAATAGGATTTGGTTTGTTTATAATTATCTTTAACTATGTTAAGTATGTTATATATATATAATGTCATTTTTTCCCTATCCTTGTAAGATAAGGGCGGCGGTGCTCGGTTCGATCTATTTGTTTATCTCCGCGTGAATCGTATGTTTGTACCAATATGGACAGAATTTTAGCATAATGAGTACTGTTTTACCCACGCTAGCTCCCCCGAATAGTCCGATTTTTCCTCGACGGCGATAAGGGGCTAAAAGATCCAATACTTTAATTCCGGTTTCAAAAATAAGTAATTTTGTATCTAACTGTATAAAGGCAGGCGTAGATCTATGAATAGGAAATGTTATGCTACTATCTACAGGACCTAAACTGTCAACAGGCTCTCCAAGCACGTTGAAAATTCGTTCGAGAGTCGCTCCACCGACCGGAACACTTAGCGGAGCTCCCGTATCAATTACGTCCATTCCTCTCGTTAGACCCTCTGTAGCACTCATAGCTACGACCCTAACTCGATTGTTTCCTAATAATTGTACCTTACAAGTCACATTAATTGGTTGACCAACAGTATCTCGACCCTTAACTACCAGAGCGTTATAAATATTAGGCATTTTGCTAAGCGGAAAAGTTACATCTAGTACCAGACCAATGATTTGGGCGATACGCCCAGGTTCTTTTTTTCAAGCGTGGAAACCCCAGAACCAGAAGTAGTAGTAAGTGTCATAATATAATAATAAAGT